>JAWZYV010019390.1:0-23634 GCA_038373885.1 Cheiracanthium punctorium
TCTATAATGAGCAATACTCTTATAAGACTTTTGGAGGTACTTTAATTTATTGTCAGATGAAAATTTAGACAGAAAAATGTGATTTTGAATGTTTGCGAAAATATGGGGAAGTCCAAAGACCTAATGTTTCCAATATTAAAAAAGGTCAAATTCATGCTTGGAATGTTGAGGATGTTAGTCTTTCAGAAATAGGATGTTGTATTAGAAGACATATACATCTACTGCATCTAATTCTATACCTGGGAAATATTTTATTTGGGGGGATATGATATCGGACGCAACAATAAAAGCTTTATAGAATCGCCATCAAACTTTAAAAATCTCTAATTTATTTGCTTCAAAATTTGATTTTTTTAATACCGCTATCTTTTACTGTGTTTTTGAGCAAAAGAAATCTAATTTACGCTTATTTTAAGCAGTTTTCAAAAAATTGTCGCTTAATAAATTTAGATATGGTCCCTTAACTCATGAAAATAACACATTTTATTTAATATAAATTAAACTACTGAACGTAAAAATTTGAAATTTTGCACAGCCATGTAATATTACTTTCTGCATCTATTTCCATCGAAATTTGGCTATGTCGCTATTCATAATTTTTTTTAATATTAATTTAATAATTCATAATTCATATTAATATTTTATGAAAAAATCATAATAATAGTGAATTATGTTTGGGTCGTTTAGTTCTAATAGTACGAATAAAAATCTTAAAAGTTACACTTTTTAAATTTTTATACGACCCCGTACGAAACAATTCCCAGTTAATAAAATGTGCCCCATACACTAAAGAATTGACATATAAAATTTGAGAACAATACCTCTAAAAGTGTCAGAGATATGAAGATAAATATAACGGTGACTTAAACCATTTTTCAGTCATGTCTCTGGAAGTCACTTCAGTCAAGTCTCTGGAAGGGAAAAAATCACGTCGAATAATCGCATTTCAGGGGTCGTACAGAAATTACGAAAGGAAATCTTTGTTTTTTCACTCTAGGAATAAACGTTTAGGTACAAAATCATGGATAGTCCCCGATCCTCTTTCGTTAAAGATATCTCTGCGCAGGGGTGTAGCCAGAAATTTTTCATGGGGGGGGGGATTATGACAACTACAACTCTTATATATGTATATGTTGGGAAATATAAAACTATGAAACTTTCGAACTCTTTCCCTGACCCAGTTTCTCCTGCACGCGTCGATGTCCGCACATGTAGACGTATGGATCTGCATGTGATAATTGCCCAAACGAGGTCCCCTTACTTAACACGTGCTATGGGGCCCCTGGCAACCGTGGGGGCAAGAACGCATGCATGCTGTACTTTCAAGTCACTCTCTTCCATGCGCTGCTGCTAAGCGGTCGACATCCCGACCTGCCAAAATTCAATCTTTGTAAACATGATATTCCTCTTAAATGTATATTGTATAACCTAGACGGAAAATAAATATATTGTACTCATTCAAGAGCACGAAACTAAAATATATACAATTAATAATGTCGTGTATTCCAGTTTTCGTTCCAGCTAATTTAGCGGGATGACGGAGGAGTTAAACGGACTTACGCCTTTGAAGGAGGTAAGTGATACCTCTTTTACCTCCTCGCTTATTTAATAGATTATGAGACTGAATAGTCTCAGTGCCTTGAAAGAATATTAAAATTTCTGAGGACATTGTGAAACAAAAAAAAATTAATATGGCTTCATTTAAAGAAAGCCAAGTGGTTGAGAAATTAAACCAACATAATTATTCAAACTGGAAATTCAAATTGGAGATGCTGTTGATAAAAGAAGATCTTAATGATCTCTTAACAGATGATCCGCCAACGCCAATAACCGATACATGGCGAAAGAAAGATAACAAGGCTAGAGCCTTAATCAATTTATTCATTGAAGATTCCCAAATAGTACATGTGAAAAATCTCACAACCGCAAAGGCTACATGGGAAGCTCTGAGGACCATACACGAAAGGTGTAACCTCTCTAGCAAGCTGTATCTATTGAGAAAATTATATAGCACAAAACTTGACGAGAGAGGAAATATGCTAGAGCATACGACTAAAATGCTCGAACTGGTTGAGAGGTTAAAGGCCATAGGGGAAAAGATCAGTGACTCTCACATATCGGCGTTGTTTTTATGTTCCCTGCCGGAGAGCTATGACACGCTGATAACGGCACTAGAAGTGAGACCTGAAGAGGAATTAAATCCGGAGTTTATTAGAAGCAAGCTAATAGATGAATACAACAGACGTATTGAGAATAGCCGACCGTCTGAAAATTTTACTAAAGCATTTCAAACAAACAAAAAACACAACAACAATTATAGACGAGAAACTAAATATTGTTCACACTGTAAAATGAAAAATCACACAAAATTAGAATGCTGGCACCTTAAGAAATTACAGAACAATAACACAAGATACAAAAATCAAAATTTCACATCCAAACAAGCTAATTCATCACTATGCTTTGAATCAAACGATAGACACAGATTTGAGGAAGAGTCGAACCGAAATTATACAGATAGAGCTAGTGACACCGCATCTAAATTTAAAAATTTAGCACTATTAGCTGGAAGTCCAGGTAAAAAGTGGATAATAGACTCTGGCAGTTCATCACACATTTCAAATAATAAAAATTTATTCACTAGAATAAATGACACCAATATAAGCGATGTTGTAATTGCTAACGGAAAATCGTTGACCTCCTACGGGTCAGGAGACATAGAATTCAAGGCAAAAACATCGGGAGGAGAGATTAATAAAATTACACTGCGTAATGTTCTATTTGTACCCGAAATCGAAGCAAATTTACTGTCTGTAAAAAGGGCAACTGAGAACGGTTGTACGGTGGTATTTGACAAAAACAAGTGTGAAATTATACATGGGGATAAAACTTATATTGAAGGTTATGTAAATAATAATTTGTATGAGTGTAATATAAACAATGCCGCATACCACACCGCAAACTTAGTTAATGTATGTGAAAATAAAAATTGTATATATAAATGGCATAAAAGATTGGGTCATAGAAATGTCAATCATATAAAAGAATTAGTGAATAAAGATTTGGCTATAGGGATTGAAATAGATGAATGTAAACATGATAATGTATGTGAAACCTGTATTATGTCGAAACTTTCTGATAGTCCATATCCAAAAATTGCGAGTTTCAGAGCCACAAAGGCGATAGAATTGGTACACACTGACCTCTGTGGACCAATGCAAACCCCAACAATTGGTGGGAAATACTATTTTTTGACCTTCATAGATGACTTTAGCCGGTTTACTGTAATATATCTATTAAAAAATAAACATGAAGTTTTCTCTAAATTTAAGGAGTATGTGGCAATGACCGCAAATAAGTTTGGAAGAAAAGTGCAGGCAATCCGTTCCGATAACGGAGGGGAGTACATAGGGAAAGAATTTTATGAATATATGAAGAGAGAGGGAATAGATCAATAGATCACCAACTGACAGTTCCGTACTCTGCACCTCAGAACGGGGTTGCGGAACGCAAAAATCGCACCTTGATGGAGATGTGTCGGTGTCTCCTTAAGGAGGGTGATTTACCTAACTCCTTTTGGGGGGAAGCCATTAACACTGCGACGTATTTGCAAAATAGGCTCCCTACACAATCCTGTGATTCCACTCCCTATGAGAAATGGACTGGTCGTAAACCAGATCTATCAAATATTAAAACGTTCGGTTGTCGCGCATTTGCATATATTCATAAATTACATAGAGGAAAACTTGACAACACCGCTACAGAAGGGATATTCGTAGGTTATGATAATAGGAGTAAGGGATATAGAATTTGTACCAACGGTAGAAATGTAATTATAAGTAGAACAGTCAAATTCCTAGAAGACAGAAATCAGGAAATAATTAAAAATGATGAATCACATAACGGGGAAGGAAAATCAAACAGCCAGGGGCGGCCTTAGGGCCGGACAAACCGGACCCCTGTCCGAGGCGGCAAATTTTAGGGGCGGCATTTTGGTTCGAATTTGAAAAATGCATTTCGTATTAGTAAAAGAATTTTTAAAAAATATTCCGAAGAATATTATTCTATATAACTTTACTAGCTGATGTACCCATCCGTCATTGATGGGTTTTTACTAACCGCGCGAAATTTTGTTTGCATTGTAGTAGTACAAAAAATGGAATTAACATACTGGCAGAAATATAGAAAGCAAAGTTATAACTCTTGCAGAGTTGCCAACTCTCCTGAATTAGGCAGGAGACTCCTGATTTTTCATTGATATCCCGCTAACCTGATATAGGATACATTTCTCCTGATTTTTGATAATTTTTTCATTTTCTCCTGATTTTTATCATTCGTCTTATGAAAAGTGCAATTTTTTGAATTTTAAATTCTTATTTTTAAAGTTCTGTCTTGGCAGGGATACCTTCTCAGCATTTTTCTCTTTTCTGCAAACTAGTTCCAGGAACCCACACATATGTGACATAAAAAAAATTGGGCTTCACTGACAAATGTATAATGATAACAAGTCCAGCTTCATGTTCTAAAGCATTCCAATTTCTATCTTTTCCCATCACTCTTAAATTTTTTTTTTCTTTCACATTTTTTTGTTTAATCCTCCAATACCTTAAGTGTAAATATTAATCCCAATTTTTAATTTTCTAACTTAATATTTTTTATGTTACCAAATTTTTTACAAGATACTGACAACCTACTAGAAGACATGACCCGATGTTAATTTTTTTATGCTCTAAAAATACTATACCTAGCAAGAAATTCCATCCAATATGCTTTTTATTTTTCTCTCCAAAATGTAGTTTCAGCTGATACATCCTTGATCTTTTAAAATTTAGTTTTTTAATCGAAAACAAGTCTCCTGATTTTTAGAATAAAATCTCCTGACTTTTGGCCTTGCCAGGTTGGCAACTCTGCTCTTGTGTATTGTTCAAAGATTACAGGTTAGAGAGTAACAAATTACTGAGACAAACTGTCAATAGAGAAAATACAATTTACATTCAAAATTAACGTTTTCTTTTAGTGGATGAGCTTCCTACATCAAGAAGTCATTTAATGTTGCAAAAGAAGATGCTAGTAATGAATATTAAACTGAAAAGAGAATATCTGGAACATTCTTTGTAAAAGCAAGTATCCGATATTTAACACTGCAACGTCCGATTGAATTATATTTTGATGATTTTACTTGATGCGCGAAAAACTTTATCAAAGTTTACGCCACACCTCAAAAATAATTCAAATTTGTAGAAAATTAAAAACCTGAAATTTTAATTTACTAACCGCCTACTATTTAACAAAATTTCATCCCTTTTGTATGACCACTAGTTGTTTTCACGAAGTGGTCACACAAAATTTTCTCAAAATATTATATATATATCAATGTTATTTAACTCAATCTCATCGACAGTAACTGAATTTTGTTCTATTAACTTTAGAAATTTTAATATTATGCCTGTAAAATTTTTGCACAATTTTCTCGAAATTAAAATAATTATAATAATAACAATTAAAAAAAAGAAATTGACGTAATTAGTTTAAGTCGAACAGCCACCTATTGTATTAAATCCAGGCACCTTAAAGTGACGTCCTCCCCCTCTCTCCCCGCCCCCTAAAAAAGAAAAGCAAAAATACAATGCAACTTTTGCAAACCCTTTCAATTTATTCAAATCTTTTAAAATTTTCATTCTGTTCTCTTAGTCCGTTTTTAATGGATGCCAGAACAAATTTTTAAAGCGATTTTTACAAAATCTCAAAGTATGAATTATTTAAAACAATTTTGGTACCTATTGTTTCAATTAACTTACCATTCAATATAATTCCAAATTTCATTCTATTCCATTGAGCCATTTTTTAACAATGGGCGAACATACATTTACACACAGTTTTTAAACAAGTTTTAAATCTCAAAATTTTTAAACGAATTAGAAATATTTTAGCAACTGCAGTTTAAATTAAATTGCCACTTTTGGTGTTGCTATAAAGTTCATTTCATTCGCTTCAGTTGCATGGGCGTAGCCTGCGGGGGGCAGCTGCCATGAAAATCCTGGCTACGCCCTATTGTTTATATGTGATGTGCAAACAAATATTTACATATTTTGCATAGATTTTTCACAAGATTTTCAGTTGCATTCAAATTACAGTTTGTTAATTAAATTCAACAAGCCAAATATTATCCCATATTTCTAGATTGCATTCCTGATGCCAAAAAAATTGAACAGATCGCTTTCTTGGTAAGGTATAAAGGTATTGGCAAATCTAATTTCAATGAGGCTAGGATTATTTAACTCTCTCAAACAGTTCATGTTCCTATGCCCTATTATTATTTGGTACGAAATCTTCATTTGCGTGAATCTATTAAGAAAGATATTGCAGTCAAAAGACAGCGATTTACTACCTGCTCTAGAACTCTTAACCTTTTACACGCCGCACTATGATCGAAGTATAACACGAGTTATTTATAGATAAAAATATGATTAAAACTCTTATTTAAGAACCCTAAGTACATTTTTTTTCAAAAAAAAAAATTTTTGTATATGATTTATAACATGTTCCAGAAGTGGAACATTGGCGTGAAACACTTAGTTTTTCTACATGTTTTTTATAAAATGTGGTCAATTGAATTCAAAGTCGAAATTCGTGTTCGCTGCATAATTTAAAATTTTTTATGAGTAAATTTTTCAAAAGATACTTGGAAATAATACAAGACACTTCGAAAATTAGCGGGGCTGAGCTTGTCAAGCATTGGTAGTCCTCAAAACTACTCCGACAGGACTTGTCAAGATGTAGAAAAAAGCTTGTTTACTAAATGTAAAAAAATAATTACATCACTATGAAGCAAGAATTATTACATCAAAACAGTTTTAAATTTTTTATTAGGATGTTAATCAAACAATAAAAATGGCAATAGGAAATAGGAAGGGATGGATAATAACTGAGCCATGTTTCCCAGAGAACGAACAATATATGAATAATAATGAAAAATATTGGCGTAATACATGGCGAACAGGAGGACAGATGAATAATGAGTAATAATGAATAAGAAAGAATAACATATGAATAATTTTGAATATTTTATGAATACTGAATATTTACACAAAAGAAAAGTTAAAGGATACAAGGAAAAAGTCCTACCAAAATTCTTATAAGAAAGAGGAACAAGAAAAAATTCCTACTGCCCATGGTAGTTAGGAAAGCATTTCTCATGCAGTCTTTTGTCACATTCAAAACATTTCTTTTTAGTGTTCTTCTGGCACACAGCACAACGTCCTTGGGTTGATGGCACAAGATAGTGTGCATCTGATTGTCTCAAAGATTCACAGCGATGTGCGCGAGGTCCAGGAACAGAGTGAATTACAGGTTTCATGCGCAGCAAACACAAAGTTACATCTCTCCGGAAATTTAGATGGGAAAGTTCTGTTGCTGTACCTTTGTGCAAATGCGAATGCAGAATCCATCCAGCTGCAACAGCCATATTTAGAGCATTGCTAAATAGATTCCAGTACCATTTTTTTGCTTCTGAGCACAGGTCGATAAGATCCAAGAAGTCTGTCGAGCAAATCGACTCCTCCCATTCCCTCATTGTACATTTGTATAAGATGAGGCTGAGGAACATCAGTTCGTTTTTTTTTTGCGCTCGGCAAAATCTTTTAGTTTTTCCAACAGGCTGATGTGTCAAATGATTAGACGCGATAGTTACTACGGCACTGTCTTTCCAGCGGCAAATGTAAACTTGGCCATCACATCGGTACTCAAAATTTCCTCTTTCCCATTTTGAGGCTTCTTTCGATGATTTGAGAGGGCATCTTCCTGTGCGAAATTCTCGAATCGTGCCAGTGGCTTTAAAACCTTTCTTCGACAAATCAATCAACAGCTTATGTGAAGTAAAAAAGTTGTCAAAAAAAATTTCATGTTTTTCTGAATTTTCAATAGTGGATAAAAGTTCCCACACAACTTTTGATCCAAGAGGAGAGTTTTCTATTTCGGGACTTTTCCCACTATAGATCCTCATAGCATATGGATAACCGCTGTTTGAACACAACATCCAAATTTTGTAACCAAACCTTATTGGTTTACCTCGGATGAACATTTTGGCAGAATGATGACCGTAATAGGGCACCATTGACTCGTCTATACTCAATTTAGAGTGGAAGAATCCAAATTGCTGAAAGTTTTTTTCTAGCACTTCATAAAAGGGAGCAATTTTTCCCATCTTATCTCCTACTGCCAAGGTGTTGTTATCTATAATATGAAAATTTTTCTTAATCTTTCTAAATCTGTTTCTCGGCATCACAGTAGATACAATTGGGACCGATAGATCTTCCTGAGTGCTCCAATATAAATCTTCTCCAGGTACTTGGTGGTATCCACTAAATAGCAATAATCCAAAAAACTGCCCTATATCATTTTCATCTACAGATATAATTTCTCCTTTCTGTAATGCGTACAATTCTGTCATTTTTGCTAAATGCAGTAAATATTCTACAGGAATGAACTTTTGAAAAATTTCAATTGGCGTTAAATTAGACAGTTGCGGAAATACTTCACAGATATTTTCAACGGATTCTGTTTTTAGAGTATTTTCATAACCAATATCTTTTCCCCAACGATTTTGGATGCTTTTCTCTTTTAACTTTCGTTTTGAACTCTGCCCTTTTGAAGTTGATGGTAATTCAGGATCAAAACCACCTTCATCGGATATTTCACTGACATCTATTTTTGTGGATATTTCAGTTTGACCACAAACATCTGCAGGCAGAACAGCATCAAATATTTCCTCAGTAATGTCTTCTTCGTCAGTCAAACACCCACTTTCATCTGGAGGCAGTTGACATATATCTATACATTCATCAGAATCATCTGATAAAGTATGAAAATAATCTAGTGCTTCCTCCACGGTACGAAAGGGCTTTGAATGAGACATCTGATCGGTGCAGCGTATCCTTACTAACTGAAGAAATTCGTACGTAAGTGGAAACGAAAAAAATTCACGTGAGTTTCCAGCATGCATTCTCTATCTGAGCCATAAACTACGCCTAAGTATAAACAAACACACGTGTTTTCAAGCGGCAACTGCACGCCGTCATAGCCGATCTGTGGTCATAGCAACTGGGGAAGGGGGGGGGGGATTTAGTGGAATGGAAAGGGGATGTGCGATCATAAACATCTTTCGTTGACACTTAGTCGAAGTTCTTATGCGAGAAACCTTTTTATCGAAGCCACAACGCACTGTAGTCAAAAGAACTTTATCTTGTTAAAAAATATGCCTTTACACGCCAATGTTCCATTTATGGAACATGCAAATTTCTAACCTAATATTACATTTAAAAAATGAATCTATAGTTTATTAATTATTTTCTATCAAGAAAATGAACATTTTTAATTACTCTCACTTAGTTAGAAAAACATCTGATAAATTTTGAATTTTACAGGAATTTTTTTATTTTACTCCAGGAAATATACGAAAAAGGACAAAATTTAGATTTTTTTATCAAAGACAATTTTAATTTTAGCAGCATAATCGCGATGCCAAAAAATTAAATCAAGTTTTTGCTCTACATAATAATTTTTACAGAGCAATTGGAATAAAAGTGAATTTTTCACAGAATTTTAAAGTGGATGTTCCACTTTTGGAACATTGGCGTGTAAAAGGTTAAGAAACTGTAAAGATTTTTTGAAAGGGTTTTCGATTGGATGTTATTTTAACCGATTCGTGCCTGGATATTTTTGCGGCTTTCTTCTATTTTTGCTAACACCAGCAGTAATTGATAAATTTCTGATGTCAACTTTTTGAACAAGGGATGATTTCATTTAAAATCATTATGTATAAAAATTGAAATGTCAACATCCCACTTGGCCATATTAAAATGTTCTGTGGAATTGAGGTTCAATGCCCGCGAATAAAGGCTCGGAAAAATAAATAACGTTTTGGAATGATAGCGAAAATGCCGTCCCAAAAAAGGGACGCTAGGCATAAATGGGTTAAATGAAATGTCTGTTATGCAAGAGAACTGACTGACGAGATAGTATTCTGATTAACACTGAGTTTAAGCAGCCACGTAACATATCAATTTTGATTGCGAATCACGAGACGATCTGGTGAAAGATCCTAAATTAAAATTTAAGATAGTTTTATTTCTTACAGTAAACAAAGCAATTAATACCTTAGGGTGCAGATTTAATTTAATAAGTACCCAATGTAATTATTTTAAATTTTTGAACGGCATAAATGAGTTAAAAGACACTCCTAAAAAGTGCTAATTAAGCATTATAACACAGTGTAACACTGTTAACACTGTTTATATCGTAAACAATTGCAGTTAATACTGACCAATGGGGAATCGGGGAATATAAACGCGCTTGATCTAGTAAATGAAATAGTGTCAGTTATGGCCTTATTAGGCAAAAAGGAAAGCCCAATTGAAATTTTAAAGCTAATTTCAACTCTAGATTTTATACCATATCTTGCTATTGCTTCGAGAATTTCGGTTTCTTTTCCGATAATTGTGGCAAGTGCAGAGAAGAGTTTCTCAAAATTAAAGTTAACTAAAAATTTCTTACGTTCCACAACTCTTCCAGATAGGTTAAATAATTTAACTACATTGGCTATCGAACATGAATTAGTTGAAAAATTGATTTAAGAGAAAAAGTCAGTAATTTTGCGGAATTAAAAGTCAGGAAAAAAACTCTTTATTTTTCTCTCTTTCTTTTGGTTTTTAGCTTAATGTGTGGTTTTAAATAAATATGGTTTTTCTTATGCTGTGTTATGTTTAAAGAGCTATTCCAGTTTTATAGGCATGAAAACAGTATCTGTGAACAATTTATTTCTTTTAACCCATTTTTGCCTAGCGTCCCTTTTTTGGGACGGCATTTTCGCTATTAGTCGGAAACGTTATTTATTTTTCCTAGCCTTTGTTCATGAGTATTGAGCCTCAACTCTACAAAATATTTTAACATGACCCAGTAGGATGTTGATATTTCGATTTTTATGCATAATGATTTTAAAAGAAATCATCCCTTGTTCAAGAAGTTGACATCAGAAATTTATCTATTATTTCTGTTTTCAGTAAAAATCGAATAAAGTCGCAAAAATATCCAGGCACAAATGGGTTAATAGTAATTTTACTGTCGGGGGCGGCATTTTATATTTTTGTCCGGGGCGGCAAAACTGTTAGGGCCGGCCCTGCAAACAGCGGTAATCCTCAACCTATACAGCAATTGATCGGTGTTGAATTAGATAGCGCCGGCGACAATGTACAAAATCCAAATAATATTCCTGCTAACTCAAATGGTACACAAAATTATCCTCGCAGATCAGAGAGGAGTAATAAAGGCGTTCCTCCTGATAGATTTGCATATGTAATAAATAATACCAGGATAGTAGAACCTAAAAGTTGGGATGAAATTCAAAAAATGGAAAACCCCGTGGAGAAGGAAAAATGGGTAAACGCAACACTAGACGAAATAAATTCACTTCATGATAATAACACATGGGATTTAGTTGTAGCCCCCCCTGGAACAAAAGTTATTGGATGCAAATGGGCTTTTAAATTAAAATATAATAGTCAAGGCTCAGTAGAAAAATACAAAGCAAGGCTTGTTGCAAAAGGTTTCTCCCAAAAATACGGAGTAGACTATGACGAGACCTTTGCACCTGTTGCGTTTCATACAACGATAAGGAGTTTTTTGGCAATGGCTGTATATAAAAATTTAAGTCTTAGACATATCGATATAAAAACTGCATTTTTACACGGAGAATTAGAGGAAGAAGTGTATATGCATCAGCCCAAAGGGCATGTAATCCCCGGAGAGGAACACAAAGTTTGTAAACTTAAAAGGGCAATATATGGGCTGAAACAAGCTGCTAGAGCTTGGAACTTAAAAATCCACCAATCTCTAACCAAATTCGGCTTTCAACAGAGCTCGGTTGACAAATGCATGTATAAACAAACAGTAAATAGCAAAACGACATATGTTATTGTTTATGTAGATGATCTACTAATCGCAGGAGAAGATCAAAACATTGACAAACTCATAAATAAATTAAAGAGCGAATACCCTGTAACTGATTTAGGCGAAGCCAAATACTACTTAGGCATAAACATAAATCGACCAAATAAAAACACAATGACACTTGATCAAACTAACAAAATTCAAGAACTAATAACTAAATTCAGTTTAGAAAACTCAAAACCAACAGAAACACCCATGGAGCCAGGCTACATTAAAACACTAGATGACGAAAATCTCTTGCCAAACAACACTAAATACAGACAGGCTGTAGGTGCACTACTATATATTTCCACCATATCTAGACCAGATATAAGTGCCGCTGTGAACATCTTAAGCCGAAGAAATCAAAATCCCAGAGCGAAAGATTGGGAAGCCGTCAAAAGAACCATCAGATACCTCAAGACAACAATTGACCTTAAACTGACTTTTACAAATTTTGAGGAACCTGTCCTAAAAGTTTACGCAGATGCAGATTGGGCCAACGATCCAGCAGATCGAAAATCCATCTCTGGAAATCTATTTATGCTAGGAAATAATCCTATTTACTGGGTTTCCAAGAAACAGCAGTGCGTGACATTGTCATCAGCTGAGGCGGAATACGTCTCTGCTGCCAGTGCTGCACAAGAAATTGCGTGGCTAATAAATCTACTAAAGGAACTGGACATGCCGCAAGACTATCCAGTGACCGTGTTTGAAGACAACCAATCGTGCATTAAATTGGCCAAATCAGACAGACATCATCACAAAACAAAACATATAGACCTGAGATACCATCTTCTCAAGCATTTGGTAGAAGACAAGGTGATAACTTTTCAATACGTCCCCACTGACTCAATGACTGCAGACATCCTGACAAAAGCTCTTCCACGAAAGAGCTTTATAGGACATAGAACTGTCATTTTGAACGATTATTGAACGTTTCAAGTTTTAGGCAGGAGTGTTGGGAAATATAAAACTATGAAACTTTCGAACTCTTTCCCTGACCCAGTTTCTCCTGCACGCGTCGATGTCCGCACATGTAGACGTATGGATCTGCATGTGATAATTGCCCAAACGAGGTCCCCTTACTTAACACGTGCTATGGGGCCCCTGGCAACCGTGGGGGCAAGAACGCATGCATGCTGTACTTTCAAGTCACTCTCTTCCATGCGCTGCTGCTAAGCGGTCGACATCCCGACCAGCCAAAATTCAATCTTTGTAAACATGATATTCCTCTTAAATGTATATTGTATAACCTAGACGGAAAATAAATATATTGTACTCATTCAAGAGCACGAAACTAAAATATATACAATTAATAATGTCGTGTATTCCAGTTTTCGTTCCAGCTAATTTAGCGGGATGACGGAGGAGTTAAACGGACTTACGCCTTTGAAGGAGGTAAGTGATACCTCTTTTACCTCCTCGCTTATTTAATAGTATACGTGTGTGTGATAATGTAGTGAAGAATATATATTTTGTACAGCAAAAAATTCCTCATGGGGGGGTTATGACCCCCGCAACCCCCCCCCCCTTTGGCTACGCCCCTGTCTCTGAGACATCGTATGATGAAAGGCTTAGATTTGGTACATCACCCTTTGAGTATATGGGGCACATTTTACTAATAGGGAACCACGGGGTCGTATAAAAATTTAAAAAGAGTAACTTTTTGAAAATAAACGAGAGGAATCTTTTCTTAACGGAGAATTATTTCCGACCTTATTTGAAACATTTTTCTAATTTATATTGCTCACTTATCTCTAATAGATAAATAATTAAAGCCCGTTACCACCTTTTTGGGACACCTGTATATAACCAGGGGCAGAAAAATCTCCAAACATTTACACTACTGCCCGACTGGGCATGTAGCCTAAAATAATACATGTCCGAACAAAAAAATTACAAGCCCGAAAATTACCACATTTTATTGCTCTATAAAATTTATGTTATTCAGACTGTTTGCATTGAAAAGAAATGTTGCAACCACAAACCAAATCCATATGATATATGAACAAGCATATTAAAACTATTTTATGAATCTCTTTTGATCGATTTTTTTACATGCCCGATCGGGCACGTGGCTAAAAAAATACATACCTGGCTGAGAATTTTACATGCTACGGGCATATCGTGCAATAGATTTTTCCGGGCTTGTATATCTCCAAATTTTTTAAGGCGTCTTTGGAGAATTAAGGATTAAAAAAAAATCGATATTTTCAATTTTAATTTTATTTGAAAGCTCAATTATTTCTGAGCATTTTGACCCCAATTTTGTGCAATTATTCCAACTAGAACAGGTGATAAACATAAAACCGTTTTATGAATGTTTTATGTTTGAACACAGTAAGGTAACTTTAAACTGCGTTTTCTCAAAACGCATTTTTTTAAATGAACTATCAGTAAGATAACAAAATTTTTATGATTCGTATCTTCACAAAACTTTGTATAGTTATAGCTAGCATCAGTATCTATATAATGATTTAATAGTGAAAGTGAAAAACTTTTGAAATTTTAATGGGAATATAAGAGAAAAAGTCCGTTTTTTTTTCAAATTTCACTTTAAAATAAAATTCTAAATCTAAAAATTTTTCTTAAATATTAATTCATTCTATAAAATATTTATTTTACTTAATTTTGCAATAAAAATTTTATTTATATGTGTATTTTAAATTGACTTAGCTTATGGATAGTGGCACACACTATTGAAAAAAAATATATATGCAAAGTAAAAATTATTTTTTTTCAAACATATCTGAAAGGTAATGGAGTTTTATCCGAAATTTTATGATGTACTATAGTGCATTATTATACGAAAAAAGTTTCATTATTCTGTGACTTTTACTTTGATCATAAAATGCAAAACGGCTAGGGTTTAAAATACGTGTATATTTGCTCCTCAATCCTCCTAAGACCCCTTAATGCACAAGTGAAAATATAGAAATACTAGCGGCTACCCGCGACTTCGTCCGCATCGGCTTTAGAATTAGGTCCCGAGAGAAACGAAGCATGTGTGAATAACAAATATGTTTGCGACTAAAGAAACTGCATTTAAATATTATTTGCTTTTTACTTATTTTAAATGAAGTATAATGCATGGTAGTATACTTCATTTAAAATAACAGAGTATGTAAAATTACTAAATTTAGATTTTTTTCAGGCATTTGGCGAATAGAGACAGTTACAACAGTATTTGCGAACTATTTTGAGTGTTCTTGTAATAGAAATATTTATGCTATATGCATAAATTTTAGCCTATGTTAATCAGGAATAGTGCAGCTCTCTATTAGCGAAAAAGTTTTAGAATCGGTTCTAAAGTTACAGAGATACCCATAGAGCGTAATGTGTTAGAATTATTTTGAGTGTTCCTGTAAAAAACTATTTGCGCTACATGCATTAATTTTAGCCTATAATACTCAAGAATAGTGTAGCTTACTTTCAGTGAAAAAAGTTTTGGAATCGGTTCAGTACTTAGAGATACACATAGAGCGTAATGTAATTCTTATGAGTATCCCTGTAAAAGAACTATTTGTGATATATGCATAAAAGGTAGCCTATAACACTCAGGGACCCCCAGTGTCTAAGAGGGTCTGCTCTCAAACCTGGAAGGCGGGAGGTGCCAGGTTCAAACACCGGTCGCGCCTGTCGACCTAGCCGCTCGCAGTTTTCCGTGTTTTTTTCAAAAACCTCGCTAAAATACGGGCTAGGATCTCTTAGAAAATTCCACACAGAGGAATTCTCCATATACGCCTAGGACCTTATAGGCCTAGGACTTTCAATCAGTGAAGAAAGTTTTAAAATCGGTTTAGTTGCTACAAAATTTCCATAGAGCGCAATGCATTAGCATTATTTTGAGTGTCTTTGTAAAAGAATCATTTATGCTATATGCTTGAAAGGTTGCCTGTATGTTAATCCAGGGCATAAGCTATCTTCATTACAAATTTTTCCAACCATTTTTGTGTGATTCAGTCAAAAACATCCAAACACATAAACGTACACATTTATATTATTTGTAGGATTTGGAAATTTACGAACTTTAAGAAACACATCTGGACTTACCTATTATCCCGGCGGTCATTCCCGCCAAACTGTTTTTTCGTCGAATGAGTTGCCAAACTGTTGCCAGTCGTATTCAAAACCATTAATAATTTCAAGTGCCCGGCATTTATCTCGGCAAAAAATCGCTCGTCTTGGCGGACCGCCGGGATAATACGTAAGTACACTTCTTTATTTATGCTTTTTAATTTGGCGTAAAATCAACATAATTTCCATACTTATTTATGTTTTTCAAATGCATGTGATTTTGCAAATAGAATATCTGCTTTATTTCAAAAGCATAAATCATTTTGTGCGGGCGATAAAACGGTTTTTAATTAATAGTTAGAAAAGTAATTAAAATTTCCGAGCCTCAGGTACACTTTACCGAAGTCATGGGTCCAGGCATGCTCAAATTTTCAAAGCTCTGCTTTCTGTAGATTTGTCTGGAGAACATTCATTTTTATTATTAGAGATAGATATATTTGGCATAAAACTGACATAATTTTCGTATTATTTAATGTTTTTCATATGCACGTGCTTCATTATTGAAGTAATAGCATTCTTGTTAGCTCAAAACATGAATCATATGATACGGGCGAAACTCGCCAAGCATGGCAACGTAAAAACGGTTTTTAATTAATAATTAAAAAAGTAATTAAAAATCTAAAATTCTAAGTAGCCTATAACCAACTCCAGGGTCCCATCTATATCTAAACCGCAATGCATCCTAAACGATTCAGCGGTTCAGGCATGAAAGCGTCATAAACAAACAAACAAACTCACTTTCGCATTTATAATATTAGTTAGGATGCTTACTGTTCTGTGCGCACATCACTGCAACTTGCATTTGTTTGAAACGTTTCACTTGCAGTTGGTTCCGGCGTTTTTTTAATTTAATAAGGTACCTATCCTTTATAGTGCCTTCCTTCCAATTTATCCTTCTTAAAATGCAGTGGAACAAATTCAAAAATGGAAGCAGAGTGAAAGATACAAAGGTGGTGGGCAAGGAACATTTTCGATTACTGAACGCATTTTAGGCTGATGTAAACTTTTGATGTCGTAAATCCCATTGCATAGACTGTTTTTTTATTAACTGGCACCTGCGCGGCCAGCTTAATAACATCTTGTGTTATGTGGTGTCAGAATAAATCTCAAATAATGATCGAAAACGAAATCAGAAGAAAACTTCTATGAATAAAAGAAAAGTTTTTTTTTTTCCTATAACTTGAGTGAAACCTTTTTCTTTAAATTGTAAAAATTGAGTAAAATGCAATTTTTTAAAAATTTAACTTAAATTATTGGGGGGGGGGCTCAGCCCCAACCCATAATTTATTGGGGGGGGGGTTGAGCCCCATGGGCCCATATAACTCTACGCCTATGGTTGATAAGGAAAAGAACAGTTTACAAGATTACAAAAGGGCTCATCCCCACGTTTACTACTGAATAAGCCACTCATTTCTTTGAAAAGAGGATTGCACCTTGCTCTATTCACTGTTTATCCACTGTCAGATGCAAAGCATGCATCCCACCCATCCCTGGAATAAGTTCCAAGTTTGTTTCACGTGTTTTCTCACTGCATTTTCGTTGAGCAATGCTAGGTGTTTTTTTACGCAATCTGAGGCCTCAGAAGAACATTTAAAAACTGTTAGGGAACTTGAAAAAGTAGTGGTAAGAATATCTAAACCGAAGGAAAGGCAATCCTACATAAATAAATATTTTAAATGCTTAATTGTGTTTCAACAATTAAATGAAACATATTAATCCAATAACAATATATAATTCTGCTTTTCCTAATATATATTTACATATAATATTACTTGCAAAAATATGTACCTGAGTCAAAATAGATAGCTGTATACTTGTATGGCATATATTGTCACTCCACTTATAAGGTCACTTTTTTACAGTCCCCATGGGTGACCTTATAACGAAGTTTGACTGTAGAATCAAGTAACTGAACATTTGTGTATTTCCAACGAAGAGTTATTTACTCATGTAGATTTATAAATAAAGTTATTATTGGATTTTTCATGAAAATATGCATTGAGTTATTAGTTTTAAAGTTTGTTCAAAATACAAATGTAGCGGTAAAGATTTTTAAAGATTAAAAATTATACTAATCTAAATCCTGTAATTAACTGTACTCACAGAAATCTTCAGAGTAAATAGAATCTTTTAATTGTTGAAAGGGAAGACGGAGAGGGGGGGGGGGAGGATTTGATACCTCTAAAAATATTGCTTACAAGCATTCTGCATTTGAATTTTTAAGTAAATTGCCGAATGAGTGCAGTTACATGGAATTAAAGAGTAATGATAAATGATTAATAAATATTCAAAAGGTAATAATTAATAAACTTGATTTAATATTTTTTTAGAAACTCTGCTTGTTTCTGGGTTCGTCATTCTAAAGTACAGTAGGTGTAGAAAGTTCTAGTAAAGAGGCCACTTGTACTACTTGTAGGATGGAACACGAACTTTATTGCTTCTAGAACTTCGTCGAACAATCAGTTGCACAAAATTCACAAGCACAGTCAGCCAGTATAACGTGATTATAACAGTCCGTTTAGTACAAAGCGTTCACAAATACTGTATTTCTCACACAAAATAAAACACTTCCACAGAAAAAAATTCAATGTAAACTTACGAGGGAAATCGTAAACAGTCCCTCAAGACTCAGCAATGAAGAATTTACATACAGCTCTTAAAAACGAGCTTTTAAACACGAGCGAAAGACGGCTTCAAAAGTGGCTGAAATAACGAAGCACAGCCTACCAGCAGAGCTCAGGTTTCTCTGCTCCCACATCAGCGAACAAACTACAGACGGACTCGACCGGGGCCACTCTCTCATATTTATAGTTGCCGCAGAAACTATATAAGAAGTTTCTGAGAAAACCACCCGCTGAATGTTGTAGAACAAACTCGATTTTGATTCCGTAATAGAAGGGTAATCTAGTAACATTAGGCTATTATGTGATTGTAATGTAGAAAAACCAGCTTTACAGGCCCCATTGGGAAAATCGCACCAAATGTCCGAAATGACGCCAAACTTGGCGACTTTTAAGCAAAATATCACCAAATTTGGCGCCAAAAATAAGTTAGCAAAAGTGAGGCAAACGAAGCTCTAGCATCAATATTTCTCGAGATTTCTAGAAAACCCACTACAAACCAATGGGGAAACCCTAAACTCCGTATCTCGCGTTCTAGTTGAGAGATTTTGATGCAACAAAATGCAAAATTTAACTATGTGATTCGTAGAATACGAAATTTAAACTGTTTTAAACCCCAGAACAGCGGATTGCCCCGAAATTTCGGAACATTGCCCCCTTCCCAAGGACTTCCCACTTCCCAGGACAATGCAGCCTTCAACAACAGATCTTAACAACATAACTAGCTGCTTACCCGTTCTCCGCACGGTAGGAGACGAATATTTTCCTTCCACACATATAATTCGAATTAAACCCAGTGATAGGAATCTCTAATAGTGAAAAATTGCTGAAATTCTGACGAAAAGCTGACTCCATGAGTGGAAATTTGAGACGATTACAACATGATGACACAAAAACTACGTCATTGTCACTGGCGATCAGAAAAGTAAGAACTTTACACGGTATGCAGACGAAACTTTTCTCTTTCGAAAAATGCCTTATTTCTACATCATATAATTCTCTTTTTTAGGTTTAATTTATAGCATTCATACATACCATATGAATAACATAACATGATGTTGAATACTATTTTATCGTATCTTGCATTTCGTAAAGCGTGGACAATGCATTAGCACAGTTATGTTGCAGATGACTTTATTAAATTTTACCCAAATTTAAAAAACCTACACGAAACAATCGATGCACATTGTACGTTCAGAAACCAAAAATGCACCCTGTTTCCGTGAAGATCTTGTCGCTTTCGTAAATGAAAACATTTGTGACGTAAATTAAGCGGAAAAGCTTATTACCCTTACTGAACTCTTAATACAGTAGCACACTTGTTACATAAAACTAACGTTGATCTCACTGCCAATTCACCCTAAATAAATAACTAATTTCATATTTTATTTTTAACATAGATTAATTGCATAGTTTCAAATTCAATATTAAACAAAATTTGAAATCGTTTCTAGAGCTCTTGGTCTTGTAACTGGAGTAACTGGAATATATATGAAAAAATAAATAGAACTTTAACATATAAGTAATTTATATGAAATATTCTAAGCACATCGGATCCCGTTATTCGAAAAGATTCCGCAAACGCTATGGGAAGAAAGAGCAATTATTTTCATATTTTATTTTGTATTCCTTGCAAGCGCCATTGTTATGTACATGATTGCAATATCATTCTCGTACACGATGCTTATCCTATAGTCTCTGGTGATTCATTTTGGATTTTCATTTCATATTCCTGACTTTCCATACTTTCGAAATTTTGTTGCTTTGAGCATGTGAATAATCGATTATCATTTCGCATTACGGCTACCAATTAAATAGTTTTCCATATCGCTTCTTCCACGTTAACGACGTTAATCTGCCTTTTTCTAGTTAAAGAAAACGCCTACAAAGTTTCATTGCTTCAATTTAGACACACAGAGGGGTTAGGCAAATACGCACCCGACAAATTGCTTCTTTATGTCCGCCGAAGCAGCACATACGTTAGCGTGTAATGTGCTACTCCGGATAATCTGACAGCAAAACAGAAGACACTGACGTGAAAATGACGTCACATGCGAAGGAAATAAAATGAAAAATATGCAGAATTGCCTGAAAAAACTTCGATTATTTTTAATGCGCAAATATGTTAGAATTCTCTTTGTTTCATATTTAATGCGTTTTCACTTTTTAGGGTCTTAAGATCTGTAGAAATGAGTGGTTTCACTTAATTATTAAATTGAACAACTTAAATGGCAACAATGGATTCCGTTGCTACGGAAACTGTAGCAGTGTTAAAAATAGAATATGAAATAATTTATTTATGTTTACTTTGCTAGAACTGCCATTTTGGCGTAATTAACGTCGGCAGTCGATGGCAAATAGCCAAAATGAATCACAATAGCACATTAAACTTGACAATAAATGCAATAATTTAAAGGCATTACCAGCTAGTCTTACTGGGTTTAAAAAATATTCTCATTCATCTCAAACAGCATTCGTATTTATAAAGACTTCCTATTTATTACACCTTGTTTGGCGGGATTAAAAAATATTATCTATTCATACGCTCGTAACACCAACTCATATCAGTCGGGGCAAAGAATTAGCAATACAAATGAAAAAGTTTAATTTTCTGAAATTTGGTGGGGTTTCCTTAACTTAAATCAATTTATTTAACTTGATGAAAATTTTGATGATAGATCATTTAAAATCGCCTTAATAACTGCATTATTTCTGAACAGAAAATTAAAATTTCAGGCTAAATTCTAGTAAAACCTACACTTGTTTTTAAAAATACTATTTCTTTACGCTCTCAGTAAATTGCGCCAAGCCTAAAATTGCGCAAACCACTAGAATCCACTTTCTCAAAATCGGCATATAAGCCATTTTTATCCGCCAAATTATAAAGTTATACACTTTAGTCTCTGAAATTTACAAATCCTTTTTTCTTTTGCGTATAAAAAAAAGTTTGTGCGTGTAATCTTTACGCGCGATTGAAGTAAAACTTCTTTGACGTTTACGACACATATCACTGAAATGATTAAACTTTAACTTAAAATAAATATCATATTATAATTTAATTATATTTATTATTCATGTACTTTACAAAGATTATATAAATGTTATATTCATATTATTCATTGAAAATAGGTACTTGAATGTCATCATAATTTTTTATGTATGAAATTATAGGTTTGTTGTAACTATAATGTGAAACATAAATTTTACTCTCTAAATTCCCTAATTTTCTTGAAAATACAGCATCTATCGTTGTACCGAAACGCGTTGCTGATTGAAGTCGAGAAGTATTCATATTTAGATCAAATTTTTCTTTTAAAAATCAACTGACGGCTGAGATTCTTGATAGCGAAAATTAACATTAAAATCTCCAGTAAGAATCATCGGTAATACATTATAATTATTCAGAATCCAGGAAGTGTCCATGTTGTAGTATTATTCTTTAACTGTTTTCTTATACCAATGTTCCGTCTGGAGTTTGTTTTTGAATAGGGGAATGTCTATAGTCTAGTATTATACTTTAACTGTGTTCTTTAACTGATGTTTTCCTCTGTTTGTTGGGTTCGAATGCAGGTAGTGTAAATTTTTATTTATTTATTTATTTATTTTGTGTGCTTTTCTATCACAGTGTACTTAAGCGTTGATTTCGTCTGCTGGTAGGTTTCAAATTATTATTCTGTATCCGTGTTTTTAAACTGCAGGTTCTGTCTATTGCTTGGGATTGATTACAGCCAGGGTCCGTTTCCTTGTGGTGTTCCATCCCCGTGTTAAAGAGTTGCTCCATCTTGAGGTTGGGTTAGAATTCACGGAGTGTCCATTTGTTATTCTTTTATTTTGTTCTTAAACCCTTTGCAGCCAGTGTTTGTTTCTTTGTGGTGTTACATACCCGTGTTCTTAAACCGCGTTTTCGTCTGGATATCGGGTTAGCATCCAGGAAGTTTCCGTGTTGAACTATTATTCTTTCACTGTTTTCTTAAGACGTTTTCCCGTAGGGTTTGAATCGAGAGAATGTCTATGTTGTGGTATTTTTCTTTAACTGTGTTCCTAAACTGGTGTTTTCTTCTGTCGGTTGGTATCGAATGCACGTTGGGTGTATTATTGCGTTTTTCTGTGGCACTGTTCTTAACCTTTGTTTTTTTCTGCTGGTTTTGCTCGAAGTATTATTCTGTTTAAAAATTTACATTTGGCTCATTATTATAAATAACTCAAAAAAACACATGAGCAATATTAAAAGATTACATACTATTTAAGTACAGAAAAACAATATTTATCTACCATGGCAACCAATCATGTCAAGTTTTAACTCATAATTCCATTAAATATTGCAATAATGCCATTGAAAACATGTGAGTACAGCAACGGAGCTTGGACCACGGAATGCACCATTGTGCCACTTTCTGTATTCGGTGTGTAGGCCTTGTTTATCGGAGGTGACGGGTTGGGTCGCCACCGGTAACACCAGTGAGAGACAGTCAGCAGGATCGCCGCCTGTTCAGCTAAAGGCTTCCCACAGTGGGTCCGTTTACATGTGCAAAAATGCGGAGTAAATCCCGGGATTTACACTGCTTTCTACCCCGCTTCCCCTACTTAGGGGGGAAAATGCGGGGTAGAAAGATTCCTGGTCGAAAGGAGGGTTAATGCAGAGTCAACCCCGCTTTCCCATGATGCATTGCGAGTTTTTCCCTGTACTCCGCTTTAACCCGGAATTTTCCATTTTCACATGTAAACGGGCCTAGTGGCTCTGAACACGGCGTTCCTCGGCCTCCGCGCTGAACACACCGCTCCCGCGAGCTCCTTCCTAAACCGGTTTTTCCGACCACCTGCTTCTCCGCGCGCCGGGTCTACGACTCTAGCCCGCGGCAGGACGCACAATCTGCTTCCGTCGCTGGAATTTCGCCACGTGCTGCTCACTGACCGCATTCACCACGTGCTGTCCTTCTGATTTTCCTGGAAC
>JAWZYV010019391.1:0-23576 GCA_038373885.1 Cheiracanthium punctorium
TTAATTTTTAAGTAATTTTTCACTATTTTCAGCTCTATTTTATTTCCGAGAGTAAAAAAGTTTTTCATTTGCCTAACAAATTTAGGAGTATCAAGTGACAATTACGTCATATTAACTTCACGGTTATCTGACTTTGAAGGAAAAGTTGCGATTCATTCGTTTAAAATATTTTTTACAGATTAAGCAGTTCTTTTTTTCACAAATAAAATTATTTCCGTTCGACATGAAACAATGACTTAAGCGGGGATGTTCCCAGAGAAACGAAATCTTTCGAATGCGAAAAGTTTTCGTATGTCTTTAGAAGAAAATGAAATTTCGATTTGGGCTTATAATAAAAATTGAATATGAAGTTATTTATTTTAAGCGTACAAAAATTAAACATATTCAGTGTAGAAATATTTTTGCCGAATGTTCTTTCTATCACCCGTTCTAACTGCCTCCACAACGGGCTTTGACTTCGAATAAATAAAATACTGTAAAGGAATGATAAAAATAATCTTGTGAACTATTGTTTTCTTATAATGGTTTATTTTGTTATTAAAGTGAAACATAATTTTATAGAGTGAAATATTTACACATGTATTACATGATCTGCTATTGTCATGTAATACAGTATCACACTTATCATGTACAGTACACATTAGTACAGTCAGTCAAGTTTTTAAACTATCAACTTTAATTACGTGTTTTCTGGGAAGGCTTTATTGTTTTTTAACGAACAGTGATTGGAAAATTCACTTGCACGGACGTAAGCTTTCACATGGGAGGGGTCCAGCTATTGTGGGGGGAGGGAGGTTCTGTCTTACTGTAAAACTGCATTGACAGTAAATTTTAAAATAAATAGCTTGTAAAATGTTTTAGTTACGTTCCTAATTTCTAATCTTTTTAGATGCGGGTAAAAGAGTAGGTTAAAGGTGCCCATTAATTTTATTTTTGTCCGTGCAAATTTGTAACAGGAAGAAAGTAAATTTTGTTTCATTGTACCCTAAACTTCTCCTATACCTGGGATCTTTCCTACTCTTGTTCGCATCCATTTAAGTTTCCTCCGCCTGAAATACCGAACGCAGGCGCAAACTTTTTGTTTCTTTTTTTGCTGACTGACAGCCGTTGTACCGCAGAATCGTTGACTGACCATTTTTTTTATGGTTGTTATAACAATTTATACCATCAAAAATTGTGAACTTTGCTCAACACGTTGCGCAGTATTTAATTTTTGTACATACAATAGGGCCGACTGACCAGCTCTGTTCCCTCATTCAGCTGATTGACTGTCATAATTTTCATTTATGTGCAATATCCAATTTATATAACGATTATGAGCCTTGCTCAATTCATTGATTGTCGTCAAAAACGACAGCTTTGACAGTGCACCAAAACCACTTGTTCTTAGTTTCACCCGACTGACCGCAGTATGTTTGCGTACATAGCAAATGTAATGAGCTATAGGCTTGCTCAATTCATTGACTTTTTTGGCGCTGGCTCTCCGACCATTTATGTCATGTCACTGACAAGTGTGAATCATCTGGAATACGTCCCAGAAAGGACTTATTATGTACATTCTAAGTTTGGCCTATTCGTGGGCATTTTCTAGCTTATGTCCTAAATAGATATCTTATGGATGTATTATCGATGAGTTGAATCCGAAAAAGACATAAAATGGACAAGTGTGGTGTCTAGGATAGACGTAAGTTACACGTGTACAGTCCTGTACGCCAAGGAAACGCTGTCTGAACGTCTTTTGAACTAGTTTGCTGCTGTGTGTCATTTTATAAAGTAATGCAGATTAAATGAGGCAGTCGGTAAACTAATTCGCTGATATATCGACTGAGCCCGTACTTATTTGATATTTAAGGAAGAGCGACTTGAATCATTGACCAATTTTTGAAATTAAAGGCAGTTCCCAGGTATTGGTAATTTTGTGTGCTTTGGTAAAGAGACTGCACCACAGTGCCGGAAAAAAAAAAGTTTCCATGGTAATATGACTGATTTTGCAGAAATTTATTTTTAAAAATAAATTATCACGGCAGGTCAGTAGTTTATGCATAATAAAGGGATTTTTTTCCCCCAATTGCTTAGAAATTTATGCGGGGGGGGGCTGTATTTCTCACTTTTATCTTGATATTTACCTAGTCAAAAAGCTTGGCTCATTGTTGAGTCATTATACATGGGCTATCCCTGATAGCATACTCCTCCATTAAATGTCAATTTTTAATCAAAAACATCCATAATAGGCCCATGTCTAAATGTAGACATCCATAAGACATCAATTTAAAGATATAATCTGGAAAATTCAGAAAATGTCTACAAATGTACAAAAACTAGAAAGAAAATATCCAATATAAGTCTTTTTATCTACTTATTCCAGATGATCCATATTATGGATGAGTTCTGGATTTAATGTTCACGAAGGTTCATACATAGATGTTGACGCCCAAGACTCGACGTTTCATGGAATGCCAGCTACATAAGAGTGATCTGAACAGGCATATGTTGAAACGGTTACCAGCGGATTTAGTTGATTGATTGATTGAAAGACACAGTTTTTCGAGATCTATAGCTCCTTTATAGCTTTCATCTCAGTTGTTCCAATGTACAAGTTCATGTTTATTACAAAGTACAATTTACAGCACAAGGATGAACAATTTTACATCCACACACAAAGCTGGGAGTCGAACCCGGGCCCAAAGGATGGCAGTAGGATGCGGTAGCTACTACACCGGCTGGGCGGCAGCGGATTTAGTTTTCGATAGTTTGTTTATTATTGTTGTTGTATTTGAAACAGTTCTTTTCGGACTTGGTGATTTCAAGATGCCGCTTATAAATCCTCGTCGAATAAAGTGGACAGTAAGAGCTTTTATTAGCACATTGATAAAAGAAATTTAAACAGCCCTGCGATGAGTGGGAATCGAACCCTCAATCGTACCAATAGGTGTGAACAGACCCTAAACCTCCAAGTCGCCGGTTGCCAATAGTTTGTTTCAGTTTCTCCTAGGACGTTCTGGAATTAAACGCTGAGAAGCCGTGACTTAGAGGTTAAGGGCCTGACTTCCTCTAGGCTGATCGCTTAAGCGTACGGTCGTGGGTTCGATTCTCATTCATCCTCTGATTATTTAAATTTTGCTTTTCTGTTCTAGTAAAACTGTGGCTGCATTCGTAAACGCCAAACGAGTTACACTCGTGCAATGAGTTTCTATCTAAGGCGTTCGTAAAGGAAACTGAGTGCATACAGTTTTTAAACTAGAGCATTCGTATACAAAACTGAGTGCGATTAGTTTCAAACGAAATAAACCGATCTCTGCAAAGGTTTCGTCAGTTGTTTAGAAGATACACTTGCTGCAGGTTGTTGTTGTTTTCAAATGGCGTCCGTTGTTATGGAAAAGTATGTTGTTGTGAAAAGTATTTTACGTTTTCTAAAGCTGCAAATATTATTTTTTCGAGGAGGAAATTCATGCGTACGTTAGAAAATGCTACGAAGGTACATAATTTTTCAAAGGTAATCATTTTTCTTGTATTTTTCATTTTAGTAAATTAAAAAATGCATGTTTTAGTGTTGAGATTGAAGTTGATTTAATCCGTTATTAGCGAAATTTGAACTTCTCTTGCTAAATACTTTTGAAAAAATGAAGTTTAAGTTGAAATTTCTAAATTTTGATTTGTGCACTTCAATGATGGCCACTCTTTCTTTTAAAAATCCTGTTGATTTTATATTGAGTATGTACTAATGTTCGCGAATTGTAAACAAACACGTCTCCTAGGCGACGAAACTAAATAAACTGAAGTTGTTCGTAAAGTCAAAGGAAACTGATAACCACTGACAGCACTAAACACACGCATTCCAGTTTTCTTACGAAAACTCGTGCAACGAGTTTGTCGTTTACGAATGCAGCCTGTGTGTTGTCCACTTCATTCGACGAAGATTTATGATCGGTTTCTTGAAACCAAGCTGGCAAATCCGATAATAAATGTTCCAAATACAGCAACAACAACAATAAAAAACTCATGAACGAAACTGAATATACTTAAGTCGTTCTTAAACTTGAAAGGAACGAAACACAACTGTTGCAGTTATCGTCGTTTCCGCACGAAAAATATTGGCACGAGTTGATGAGCTTCCAAATACACGCAAATTTTATTCCACGCATGCACATATGCTACTGCCAGGCGCGTAGCCAGGAAAATTTTTCGGGGGGGGATATGAACTTATATGTGCATAAATAGACGGAATTTCATCACTAATCCAAAAATTTCGGCCCCCTGGCTACTGCTATGGCTACCGTTTGGGGACATCAAGTGTTTTTCTGCGGCCCTCCGGTTGTACAATGGTTAGAGAACCATCTACGACACCACGGGTCCCATTCCAGTTTGGCAGTCTATTCGTCCGTACCTATTTAGGAAGCGTCGGTCTGTTGACTACAGAAATCGATAATCACTATTTAGTTATCTGGTGTATGATCAGTTACAATGGATAAATGATTTTTCCACACACATCAGTTATAAATTACATTTTGCCTATAATTATCCCTTCGATTCTTAATTTTAAAGAAAGCTCGCATAATTTTTCAAAAAATAAGCGGGGGAGGCGGACTTCGCATTTATTATACACTTTTGCGTTTAACTGCCTGTCTAATCAGCAGTTAGTTTTTATACTTTAATTTTGTGACTAACTAGCCCATTCTCATGCATAATTTACATGTTTGAGTAATATTCGTGTCTTAAATTTGCAAGTCGGATAGTAAAAGTAGATGAAAAATACAGGAATTAATGCTATAAACGGGTCAGAAAAATACCAAACCATTCCCCTAAAAGGATCCTGCTCAATCTAGTCATTCTTATGCCTATGGAATGGGCACTTTGGCCGTGTTCGTAAACGCTCAGTGCCACTCGTTCTCTAGTGTCAGTTTTATGCTTTCTTAAACTCCCAATTTTTTAAACTTAAACCAGTTTCTCGTCATTATTTAAGTCAATTCAGTGTGGTTAGTGGAAAAACTCATTGAACTGAGGCAGGAGCCAGTTGATTCAGTTTTTGAGAGTTTGTTTGCATTTCCCCCAAGGACATTCTGGTAAACAATTCACCATCTAGGCAAACGAAACTGAATAAATTGAATTCGCTCTTAAATTCGGAAGAAACCAGGACCACTAATCATACTTGTTCCAGTTTTTGCTCGAAAACTTGTGAGATGAGTTGATGAGATTACGAAAACAAGGTATGTGAATCTCTCCACGTTATGATAGATTGGGATTTATCCGTACCACCCGAACGCAGATTCATGAACGGGTCTAGAAGTGTTTGCGATATTTCCGGCTTTGCGGTCATCATTTCGTGTTTCTCAGCACATGGAAGCAAGTATAAAAAGTCAGTCTTATCTCTCGGTGAAATCTTTGCTTACAGGCTTATGTGAGAGTGCTGACATCTTTTATACTACAAAATACAGGTTAGAAGGTATGTTTTTCCATGTTTCCATGCTTAATTTCATTTCATAGAGTCAGGTGGGAAAAATAGTGCATTTTTTTTTCTTTTAAATGGTCCTAAAATCAAGCTGTTAAATTTCTTGGTTAAATTATTGACGCACATTACATACTTTGAATTTATATAGAGTGAAAATATAGCATTATTTTTTGTTATCAAAATACTTTTCTACGGTGTTCTTTTTAGTTAGGCAAGTATTGATACCCCCATTTTCACTCAGAGGTAAAAGGGGGGGTAGTACGAAAGTACATGCATATTTTTAAATAAAAATCATTCTAATTCTATGAATGAAAGAAAAGACACTCAATTAAATGTACTCTTAATATACTTTTAAAAAAAAACAGAAAAGAATTCCCGAAATATTTAGCAAAAGAAATAATGTCCACGATTATCAAATTAAGGTTCTTGGTATAGGGCAATATGTTACTTGGGGACAAGTGTTACCCAGGGGTGTAAGCAGGGGATGACTGACGGTGCTGTAGCCGCCCCGAAATAAGTTAATATAAGGATATGAAAAAATATTATGCGTTATAAATTTGAATGTCCCCTTGAAAGCTTTTCGGGTTCCGCTACGGAACTAAGCCAAACTTTATATTTTATCTAATTCATGTTTCTCAAACGGCAAAAATTTCAAATTCGATTTATGAATTTATTTTTTCTTTCATTTTTATATGCGAACACTTGTACGTAAAGTAAAGGGGGTTCCAACCTCTTCCCACCTAAAAAATGTTACATCCATTTTTATAATCAATTTCCATTTTTATAAGCTATATTGCCTTATAGTTTGAATTCTCGGTGCCCTCCTAAAAAGTCTTGGCTACTACACTGGTTCAACAAAATTAACTTCTTAAATAAACAGTTAAAATGTCAATTTCGTTGATTATAACTGTTCCTTGAGGAATATTTAACTAAAAGAAATATAAATGTCGGTTTCATATAGAACTTTGGTTCTATGGGAGTATGATTAGACTTGGCATGCTTGGGTACTATTTACGTCTGTAATGTAAAATTATAAAACATCTTTATTCCTAAAATGTATTGGCGTTTCCGAGGCTTTCTGTCTGACTGTATTTTGGGTATTTTTAATGATTAATTAGGTTTTTGGAATTCTAATTTAGCATTTCATATCTGTAAGGGAGGAAGATTCAATCAGATTACTAGGTTGTAAGGACATATCGTGCACTACAGATAGTACATTACGTATTCGTTAGGTTAGGAATTATCAGATAGGCCTTTAACTGCCATTCCAAAATCCGTCTGTATTCTTGAGATTTCTGTTGCAAACTTATGAATATATGAAGACTAGCCATTTTGGCAAGTCATGCAAGTCTAGTCTTAACATTTTGTGCATACATGTGATGGTGTACTTACTCGTCTTGATTGCCTTTTTCATCGTCAACTGTATCTTAACGAATAGCATTGCATTCCTTTTTTAAAAATAAACGGCAATTGTTAGTTTTCTATGTTATCTTCTTTTATTTTAACACGTGATCATACGTCGAATTTTTAAGAGGATTAAACTGTTTATTCCTTAAACACCCAAGACAAATTCGTTATAGTACTTTTCGTAATTTAATGTCAGTAACGTAAAAATATTGCAAATTACACACTTCGATATCTTTCCACGAAGAAGCTGGATTTCTAAATATATTTAAGCTTCTAGAAATAGGAGCTGACGGAAGCTGTCGGTTACAATGCCCAAAAGTTAGTTGCCAGTTAAAGTTGGAGTTGAATGCATTTAGCATGTAATGGTGCAACCACCACTGAGTGTACTTGGGCGTTAGTGGCTTTTTTAAGCAGGCTACGCTTTAATGGTTGGACTATCGGTGATAAACCACAATCATCACTCTGAAATGTCGGTATTCAGATATTCAAAATTTTTCACAGTAAGATTGTAATGTGTAAGGCTTTTTGAAAATTTTGCCAAATTGGTTGCTTTCCTTTATTTTATGTACGAAATCGAATGCTGGACAGTGTCTGGGATAATGACACTTATGTTTATCTTTTAAAATATATACTGCAACACTTTAGTCTTGCTCTAAAATTTAAAAAAAACGCCGTTTCAATTGAAAAGTGCCCCCACTCTAAAAACTACCATTGAAACTACTTTAGAGTTAAGCATGGAAGCTTGCTCCTTTTCTTAAATAGTATCTGATAGGGATCGATATGAAAGAGATTTACAGCTATTGCGACAAATCTTATTTGATAAGAACTCTGATACTAAACAGGCCAACTTATTAGTCTCGTGTTCATCTACTTTTTGCAGTTCATGAAAGTGGCGAGCGCTTTCTTCCTAGTTGTTTAAATGCTCGCATTATCTATTTGTACGAATTTTATCAATATGCACTTTCCTGAATGTAATATATGATGTACTCGTAGTTGCGAAAAGGTTTAATATTTTTTTCTTTTCAGGTTGAGTGACACTCTGGGGATATGGAGACGGGGGTAAAATGCGTCGAGCCAGTTCAACTCTCCTCCCCCCCCTCAGGGATCTTGTATTTAATCACTGTGGTACAATAAGTAAGGCGGCGGTTCCAGCCGATTTTATTATACTTCTCAGGCATTATTAATTAGCTAACAAAATTTAAGTCTGTAGGTAAAGAAACTTGAATGTGGTATAAAATTAAATTTTTACTTTTGCCAGAATGTTATATTGAATTTTAGTTTCAAGATACGATTTTAAATTACTTACAATTTATACAAATTTACGATTTTAAATTACTTAAAATTTAAACAAATTTACGATTTTAAATTACTTACAATTTAAACAAATTTACGATTTTAAATTATTTACAATTTAAACAAATTTACGATTTTAAATTTTTAATTTAAACAAATTTACGATTTTACATTATTTACAATTTAAATAAATTTACGATTTTACATTATTTACGACTTTAAACGCAAGAAACGGAGCTAGCAATGTAAAATATTAGCCCTTGATCCCTTTGTATTGTGAATTAAGATTTTAAAATGGCAGCCTAATTTTTAACTAGCAATATAAAAAACATCAATAAAAATTATATTCCCTACAACCCTCTTGTCTTCCTGTTCCCCCTGTAAACTCCTTTTCATTTGCCCCTTAAACACGCACTTTTTCATTTGCCCCCTTTAAGCACTTTTTCATTTGCCCCCTTTAAGCACTTTTTCATTTGCCCCCTTTAAGCACTTTTTCATTTGCTCCCTTTAAGCACTTTTTCATTTGTTCCCCCCCCTTAAACACTTTCATTTGTTCCCCCCCCTTAAACACTTTCATTTGTTCCCCCCCCTTAAACACTTTCATTTGTTCCCCCCCCTTAAACACTTTCATTTGTTCCCCCCCTTAAACACTTTCATTTGTTCCCCCCCTTAAACACTTTCATTTGTTCCCCCCCCCTTAAACACTTTCATTTGTTCCCCCCCCCTTAAACACTTTCATTTGTTCCCCCCCCCCTTAAACACTTTCATTTGTTCCCCCCCCCCCTTAAACACTTTCATTTGTTCCCCCCCCCCCCTTAAACACTTTCATTTGTTCCCCCCCCCTTAAACACTTTCATTTGTTCCCCCCCTTAAACACTTTCATTTGTCCCCCCTTAAACACACACTTTTTCATGTTATAATAACTGTCTGCAGACAGCACAAGGGGATATAGGGGATATAATTTTCATTGATGTTTCACACACTTCGAATGCGCATCCTTAAAATAGATATGACCTTAAAAATAAATTGCAACTTACAGAAAATCGCTAATGAATTTAAATATCTTTAATAAAAATCTAAAAGGGATAATTTTTAATTGGGTATTGGAGACTTCAATAAAGGAGCGCTCAGTAATGTCCATTTACAACCAGGGACAGATTTTCAGAGTTGGGGGTCCAACAGCTTCATTGCAGAGGCCCCTCTTGGGGAAAGCTTTTTATTCCCTTCAAAGCAACTTTTAATCAAATCGTACAAGGGTGTTATAACTGCATAAGAATGATTATTTAATCAAGATGCACAATAGAATGAAATAGTTAAATGAAAATATGTACGATAGTGATTTAAAAATATTTAATTTTTAATCTTTAATTTCATTCCGCATTTTTCCGGTAACGTGCTCCATAATATTTTTGTATTTTTCCTAATGTTTATATCGGAGCATTTATTTAGAGAGATATAAATTTACACTTGGGAAAGTATTTACTTTTATCAGCTCTATGGTTCCCTCGCGATCGGCATACATCACTACATACGCCGCGCCTAAATTCATATTCGGAACGACATTATTAACGACAAGTTTACGCTGAATAATTGCCCGAGACTATGCAGTTTTAAAGTTATGGATATACTACGAATTCGTAACTGTAATTATTACAAGGATTTTTCATAAAATTTGACTTTAAAAAAAAATTGTTATCGTTGCAAAGACGCAACCGTGGATATTCCCCTTTAGTGACAGCGCCTCTTCTCCCTCTGGTCTTCGGATACCTCGGGACGCTCGGCGTTGCGACTGGGCGCCCCGCAACGACGAGCGTTGGCGAGGCCTCCTTAGACCAGTGTGGAGAAGTGATGCTGTCACTAAAGGGGAATCTTCGCCGAGGTTTCGCTCACGTTAGAAGTTTTAAAGGTAGCATTAATGGAACACAAGCTGCTCGCTGAACCTTGAAATCAACATGATCAAAATTTAATTGCTCGATTTCTTTCTTTTAAATCTCTAAATATTAAGGTTAAAAATATTTTTGGCGGTATTGCTTATAAATGGTGATAAAATTTTATTGATTTGACTTTTGTCATTAAATTACGCAAATTTGAGAACAGCAATGATTATTTTTCAAACACTTGCAGTGTTTTTCCTTTTTAATGAAAATCTTAACAAAATCTAGAATTTATTTAGAAGTTCAGCACTTTTGTTTTAAAAAGTGCTCTAATCAAAAACGGGATATGTATTAGAAGCTTAACGTTTGAGTTGCTAAACTTTTTCATAGACAAAATGAAATTTTTGTACACAATCTGATAGGAACTCTTTTTCTGAACTGCCCCATGTTTGAGTAAATTCTATAGAACAGATTGAAAATGCTCGTTATCGACTGTTTGTTGAATCGATTCAACCATGTTAAACAAGTTCTTATATAGAAAGAAGTTTGGCTCACTCGGACGATAATTAATGGTCCCTGTTGAACTAAATTTTTTGTTTGCTTAATGAAATTTTATCGCATATTTTATATATTTTTATAAACTGCTTTTACACTTTTTAGTAACATGAATGTAAATAGAAAATAGGCATTAATTTTATAATTTGAAAAGTAAATTGTAGTCAGTCTCTGTATTACTTAGCTACGCCCATGATCTGCTTTTCAAAGGTACATGATTTTGCCAGTAGTTTATTATTCGATGACTAATTAGTTAAATGCAAACCTAACAGCCTAAGCGTAGCCTATTTTTAAATAGAGAAATGCTGCCGTTTTTATTAAAACAGTTTAAATATTCATGAATCTTTGCCTATGTAACTGTAAAAATATGTCAATTTACATGTAATGAAAATGCTAACGTTTGTGCTCTTGTGTCAGTAACTAAACTTGTGCTATGGATTTGGCTGACGACAGTAATATTCAACATACTGCAAGTTGGTGTAAATTCGAAAAAGATTTTTAAAAAATTAAACTGCAGTAATTGCTCGCATGATAGGACAGTTTTGTCGTTTTTCGGTATATCAATATCTTGCTTAAACAAAGCTACTGACACTATATAATGGAAAGAAATTGGCTATGAGAGATTAACATAAGTGATAGATTAATCTTCGAAATTCGTAACTTTATGAGGGTGGAAAAGATTAAGGGGCCAAAACGTTATTTTTACATTGCTCGCTCTGTCGTAAGGTAATTATTAGAAAATTTGTTTCTGTAAAATAACCAAAAGTAAACTTCAGTGAATGGAATATAGTCCTCCAAGAAAGATAACTTTAAAGAAATTTTAAAGAATTGAAAGTATATAAAATAATTCTTGCTTTAAAGTGTAGCATCGGAATCCTGTGCCTAGTTCCACTTTCTTTTGCCAAGAAAACTTGTTGAAATTTTGAAATTAATATAAAACTTTCAGATACACGCAGCATTTTATAACTAATAATTCACTAGTATTTATAGAATTTCTGAATACATAAGAGATTGTTTCACTACCTGCATCAGATTTACGACTGTTCAAAATTAAAACGGTTTATGTAGCTCTCATAAATTTGATTGAACAGAAGTACTTTTTGTAAAAGGATGCATAATATTCAGTTAATATTGCGTTCCTCGTTACTTGTGTTGTAAAATTTTAGTATATCTAATGAGATGTGGTTTTTATGGTGTGCATAGAACAGTGCATGGTGTGCAGATTAGCTGGCTGTTAATGTGGCTGAATAGTCAAATGTCGATTGTAAGGTAGTTGACGGGCTGTTGAACTGCAATATCTACCTGAAATATGCAAATATTTTATCGAAAGTTCAGCGAACCATTTTTGTATTACCGCGGTAAACACGAGACGGAACTAGACCCTGTTTTAAATTTGGAGCCATCGATGAAAATCTGAAGATTCTTCATAGTTTACTGGGTGTAATGTTTGCTTACTTGATAGATGTAATGCAATGTCTTGGACAAGTCCTGTTATGGTGGTGTTATCAAATTTTGAATGTAGTTTTTGAGGCTCCGCCGTTTGTTGAAGCGACGGATTAATGAAATTTTTTTGTGTGATGGAGCGGTTAGTTGGAAGATTCATGCACATCTATTTTATGGAAGTGAAATGGAATCCTTCACATTACTTTGTCTTGGGAAGGGGGGGGGTGAAGGTCGCCCCCTCTTCCCTCCTTTAATCCGACCTTGTGTTGAAGCAACTTAAGTTTTGATTTTGTACTCGCGCTTATTCTTTGAATGCATTGTCCAGGATAGTTGTTGGACGAATATCACATCTGAGTATTGCAGTGTCTGCGTGTTATTCATACTTTAATTTTAACTGGAGGACTGCGGAGGCGATTTTTAAGTAGTTACTCGTGAATCCTTCTGTGCACTAATGGGTATTGGCTATAACAATTTTTCCATTGTAAATTACTTCAAACTAGCCGCCAAGGCGGTCAGCTTCGCCGCCTCATACCTTATCGTTCTTTATACTCAGTGCAGTACCGACTAAATTTCTGGACTCATTTCAATGAAAATACTTCTTTGTTTTAACAGTATTTACCATTAAATTTATTTAGGTTAGGGTTGCTACACATTTTGAGCGATTATAAAAGCCGATGTTGAAACAGCAAATGACTAAAATGTGCTTTAGCCCAGTAGCATGGCGACATTTTTTAGATGGGCGATGAATGCGCCAAGTATTGTAAATTCGATATTTTAAAGCTGTGAAGAAGTCCGAAAAATCTTGCATTTTTTCGTATCCATTATTTTGTAATCTAGCTACTGCTTCACATCCCCTTGCTCCATTGGACGTCATTGAACTGTTAATTTGTATTCTTGAACATGCGTTATTGCTATTGCACTAATGTTTAAATCTAGCTGTTGCCGTTCTCAGCGTGGAAATATCTTCGACTTTGGTACGCATTGGTAAATATCTTCCTGGTTACTCCCCTGTCCAGAATTACCCGCACTATTTACAAAGCTAGGAGCTAATCATGAGCACAGATACTGAACGATATGGACCCTAAACGAAACTCGACAAACAATACAACGCTGAAAAAGTGCACCCGTTGACATTGCAGATTAAACTACCACAAACATTGTGGTCAATCTCGGATAGCGTGCCACAATGCAAGCTGTATGAGAAGTTCTTTGGCTCCATGGCACGTGAACGGCCGTCCTGTTTCTGGTAATTAAACAGGGCGATGGTAAATGCTGGTCTTATTCTCGGCATTCGGGCGAAAATCCAGTTGTCCTATATCGATGAAATTCAGAAATTAAGAACCGATTACGGAGCCGGATCAAACCGTATCGGGGCATTGTCCTTGGGCTGTGAAACATTTAATGTATATAATTTTGTGGAATTTCAAAACTAAGCGAATAGATGATGGCATAGACCTAAATGGATCTCTGTCTAAAAGATTTCTCTTCACACTCTTGAACAGATTCACAGCTAAACATGGTTATTTTATCGAATTGCGCAAAATTGGTCATCTTTCAAACGCATAAAAATGGACATCGTAGAAAAAGGAACTTCATTAATAGAATCATCTTATAATTTTTCCGCACATTTTCTAACTTGTTGGCACAGCTAGATAATTCTTAGTTTACATGTAGTCACTAATTATTAGTATAACTTTCTCGTCCTATACAAATTAAAAAACCCTAAATTCACATGAAATGCTTGGTTATTTATACATTTCCGTTGTAGCGGAGCTCCCAAAATGGGCAAGGCCCATAGCCTAATCTGCCTAGTGGGGTGATCCGGGCCAGGGTTGCCCGTTTAGCCACTTGGTACCTAGATCAGGACATTTTTCTGGCTAGATCTGCCAATTTAGCCTCCTTGTGGCTAGATCTTTGCCAACTGGCAATACCGAAGGACTTCGTAAATTGTAAATGAAAGTCGAAACAACCAAAAAAAACGTTTGCAGACAAGCTTATTTCAGTAGACAAACAATTTGAAGTAAACGCCAATGAATAATTTTTTTTCTCAGCTTTAAAACATTCTTGGCAATTTCTGGCCACTTTCAACTTTGATGTCAGCCATTTTTTTCTCCGTCAGAGTTGGCAACTCTGATCCGATCATATCCGACTATCATGAACACTGTTACTGAAATAGAGTGTGGCACTCACGTGATCCAGAACAGGAAGAGCCTGGGACGCTTGACTCCTGCTCCATTCGCTCCATCCCCTCCTCCTCCTCCTCCTCACGGAGCCTTGCGAGTTTTGTCCCCAGGTGGACGAACCTAGTCGGCGTGATTCCTGTCAGCAGATTGTTAAGGGGCTCCTTTGTAGCCATCCACTTCTTGGGCATTGAGAGTGATTCCACTATGAATTTTTTGATTTCTTCCCTGCAGTGGGATATTGATATTTGTTCCAGATAGGGTTTGAGAACCACAAAGATGTTGTTCCTCATCCCCATATCTGGGACATGCAGGCCCCTTTTCTTAAAGCAGACGCCGTAGATACGCTGAAAGAATGATCACAAAAATTACACCGAAGTGATCAAACATCTAAAAAAATCTACTGATGGCATTTAGTAAAAATAACCGTTTGAAATATTTTCATTGATTCATTGTAACGATGTCTAATGAAAAATCACTACCAAATACTTGATTTAATCAGCTTACATCATGACTGCAATTTGAATTTAAGATTGTTTTAAATGGGTAGATTTCTTCTCGCTTTCTAATATCACGCCAACGAAAAATATGAGCATGGGTGAATTTTCAGATGTTGGTTTTATGATTAAAGGATATTTTTCGAGTTTATATTCTTGGCAATTCGTAATTTGGTAGATAGAGTTAATGTGGCTTTAAAAGTGAGAAATGAAGGGAGGGGTTCCAGTGGTACATGATGGAAAATGCAAAGGGTTTGACGAGAAGTCTAACGACATTAACAGACGTAAGTTTTCAACTAGCTCATTTTTCATCTTGAACTTACGTTTACGAAATAGCTCTCTCAGCATACAAATAAAAACAAAGAATACTTCTGACAGCCATGTTGCTTCCCAGTTGTTACTTTTAATACTATGCTGGGACACACAGTTACGCTTTTACTGGTTTCCAGCCTTGCAGCAACCAGGGGGTTTAAATGTGATCAAGAGGGTGACAATCGACCTTTCCCCTATTTCGATCCACCACTGGTAGAAGACTGGAGAAATTTTAACCTGTTGAACAGAACTTTATGTAAAGGGATGCATAATATTCAGTTAATATTGCTTTCCTCGTTACTTGTGTTGTAAAATTTTAGTGTATCTAATGAGATGTGGTTTTTATGGTGTGCATATAGCAGTGCATGGTGTGCAGATTAGCTGGCTGTTTATGTGGCTGCCGAGCCAAATGTAGACTAATGTAGTTGACGGGCTGTTGAACTGCAATAATATCTACCTGAAATATGCAAATATTTTAGCGAAAGTTTAGCGAACCATTTTTGTATTACCGCGGTAAACACGAGACGGAACTAGTCCCTGTTGTAAATTTGGAGCCATCGATGAAAATCTGAAGATTCTTCATAGTTTACTGGGTGTAATGTTTGCTTACTTGATAGATGTAAAGCAATGTCTTGGACAAGTCCTTTTATGGTGGTGTATCAAATTTTGAATGTAGTTTTGCCGTTTGTTGAAGCGACGGATTAATGCAATTTTTTTGTGTGATGGAGCGGTTAGTTGGAAGATTCATGCACATCTGTTTTATGGAAGTGAAATGGAATCCTTCACATTACTTTGTCTTGGGAAGGGGGGGGGGGTGAAGGTCGCCCCCTCTTCCCTCCTTTAATCCGACCTTGTGTTGAAGCAACTTAAGTTTTGATTTTGTACTCGCGCTTATTCTTTGAATGCATTGTCCAGGATAGTTATTGGACGAATATCACATCTAAGTATTGCAGTGTCTGCGTGTCATTCATACTCTTATTTTAACTGGAGGACTGCGGAGGCGATTTTTAAGTAGTTACTCTTGAATCCTTCTGTGCACTAATAGGTATTGGCTATGACAATTTTTCCATTGTAAATTACTTCAAACTAGCCGCCAAGGCGGCCAGCTTCGCCGCCTCATACCTTATCGTTCTTTATACGCAGTGCAGTACCGACTAAATTTCTGGACTCATTTCAATGAAAATACTTCTTTGTTTTAACAGTATTTGTCATTAAATTTATTTAGGTTAGGGTTGCTACACATTTTGAGCGATTATAAAAGGCCGATGTTGAAACAGCAAATGACTAAAATGTGCTTTAGCCCAGTAGCATGGCGACATTTTTTAGATGGGCGATGAATGCGCCAAGTATTGTAAATTCGATATTTTAAAGCTGTGAAGAAGTCCGAAAAATCTTGCATCTTTTCGTATCCATTATTTTGTAATCTAGCTACTGCTTCACATCCCCTTGCTCCATTGGACGTCATTGAACTGTTAATTTGTATTCTTGAACATGCGTTATTGCTATTGCACTAATGTTTAAATCTAGCTGTTGCCGTTCTCAGCGTGGAAATATCTTCGACTTTGGTACGCATTGGTAAATATCTTCCTGGCTACTCCCCTGTCCAGAATTACCCGCACTATTTACAAAGCTAGGAGCTAATCATGAGCACAGATACTGAACGATATGGACCCTAAACGAAACTCGACAAACAATACAACGCTGAAAAAGTGCACCCGTTGACATTGCTGATTAAACTACCACAAACATTGTGGTCGATCAATCTCGGATAGCGTGCCACAATGCAAGCTGTATCAGAAGTTCTTTGGCTCCATGGCACGTGAACGGCCGTCCTGTTTCTGGTAATTAAACAGGGCGATGGTAAATGCTGGTCTTATTCTCGGCATTCGGGCGAAAATCCAGTTGTCCTATGTCGATGAAATTCGGAAATTAAGAACCGATTACGGAGCCGGATCAAACCGTATCGGGGCATTGTCCTTGGGCTGTGAAACATTTAATGTATATAATTTTGTGGAATTTCAAAACTAAGCGAATAGATGATGGCATAGACCTAAATGGATCTGTCTAAAAGATTTCTCTTCACACTCTTGAACAGATTCACAGCTAAACATGATTATTTTATCGAATTGCGCAAAATTGGTCATCTTTCAAACGCATAAAAATGGACATCGTAGAAAAAGGAACTTCAGGAATAGAATTATCTTAGAATTTTTCCGCACATTTTCTAACTTATTGGCACTGCTAGATATTTCTTAGTTTACATGTAGTCACTAATTATTAGTATAACTTTCTCGTCCTATACAAATTAAAAACCCTAAATTCACATCAAATTCTTGGTTATTTATATATTTCCGTTGTAGCGGAGCTCCCAAAATGGGCAAGGCCCATAGCCTAATCAGCCTGGTGGGGTGATCCGGGCTAGGGTTGCCCATTTAGCCACTTAGTGCCTAGATCAGGACATTTTTGCAGGCTAGATCTGCCAATTTAGCCTCCTTGTGGCTAGATCTTGGCCAACTGGCAATACCGAAGGACTTTGTATAAAAATCGAAACAACCCAAAAAAAAAAAAAAAAAAAAAAAAAAAGCTTGCAGACAAGCTTATTTCAGTAGACAAACAATTTGAAGTAAACGCCAATGAATATTTTTTTTCTCAGCTTTAAAACATTCTTGGCAATTTCTGGCCACTTTCAACTTTGATTTCAGCCATTTTTTTCTCCGGCAGAGTTGGCAACTCTGATCCGATCATGAACACTGTTACTGAAATTGAAAGAGTGTGGCACTCACGTGATCCAGAACAGGAAGGGCCTGGGACGCTTGACTCCTGCTCCACTTCCTCCTCCTCCTCCTCCTCACGGAGCCTTGCGAGTTTTGCCCCCAGGTGGACGAACCTAGTCGGCGTGATTCCTGTCAGGAGATGGTTAAGGGGCTCCTTTGTAGCCATCCACTTCTTGGGCATTGAGTGATTCCACTATGAATTTTTTGATTTCTTCCCTGCAGTGGAATATTGATATTTGTTTCAGATAGGGTTTGAGAACCACAAGGATGTGGTTCCTCATCCCCATATCTGGGACAAGCAGTCCACTTTTCTTCGAGCAGACGCCGTAGACACGCTGAAAAAATAACAAAAATTAGACCCCGAAGTGATCATTTAAAATCTACTGATGGCATTTAGTAAAAATATCTGTTCGAAATACTTTCATTGATTCATTGTAACGATGTCTAATGAGAAATCACAACCAAATACTTGATTTAATCAGCTTACATCATGACTGCAATTTGAATTTAAGATTGTTTTAAATGGGTAGATTTCTTCTCGCTTTCTAATATCACGCCAACGAAAAATATGAGCATGGGTGAATTTTCAGATGTTGGTTTTATGATTAAAGGATATTTTTAGAGTTTATATTCTTGGCAATTCTTAATTTGGTAGATAGAGTTAATGTGGCTTTAAAAGTGAGAAATGAAGGGAGGGGTTCCAGTGGTACATGATGGAAAATGCAAAGGCTTTGACGAGAAGTCTAACGACATTAACAGACGCAAGTTTTCAACTAGCTCATTTTTAATCTTGAACTTATGTTTACGAAATAGCTCTCAGCATACAAAAAAAAAACCCCGAATACTTCTGACAGCCATGCTGCTTCCCAGTTTCTTTTAATACTATGCTGGGACACAGTTACACTTTTACTGGTTTCCAGCCTTGCAGCAACCAGTGGGTTTAAATGTGATCAAGAGGGTGACATTCAACTTTTCCCCTATTTCGATCCGCGACTGGTAGAAGACTGGAGAAATTTTGTTAACCTGTATATTTTAATTGGCATCAAGATTTGTAAATGTCATGCATACATTGATTTAAATACTTTTTAATCGGTAGCAAAATTACTTTAAGCAATTCTGCTATACAAGCTGCCAAGGCGGCCATCTTCGCCGCCCCGTACCTATTTCAAGAAAATTTATGTTTTAACATTATTTGTCATTAAATTTATTTAGCTTAGGGTTGCTACGCAATTTGGGTGTGATCATAAAAGCCGATGTTGAAACGGCTAAAATGTGCTTTATCCCAGTGCATGGTGACATATTTTAGATGGGCGATGAATGCGCCAAGTATTGTAAATTCGATATTTTCAAGCTGTGAAAAAGTCGGATATATTTTGCCTTTTTGTGAATTCATTAACTTGTAATCTAGCAACTGCGTGACATCTGCTTGCTCCATTTGACGTCATTGAAGTGTTAATTTGGATTCTTGCACATGCGTTATTGTTATTGCTCTAATGTTTACATCTAGCTGTTGCCTTTCGCAGCGGGAAAATATCCTGAATTTTGGTACGCATACGTTAGCTTATTATGCAAGTAGATAGTCGATTGTTATAAAAAGTTTCTATTTATTCGACAAATCTGTGCTAGCGTTTGGAAAGACTCATTTGTTCATGTTTTCAGATCTTTCTTGTAATTTCGAGATTATGAGCTACTTCAAGTACGTTTCGAAAAAAATAATAGAATCTGAATATTTAGAAATGGGCAATAAGTTAAATTTACATAATTCAAAGCTGCCTGTTTGTCTAAGGAATGAAAACTACTCTACAGAGGAACATGCAAAAAGAAATCGGCACAAGATTGCACAGTGTCACTTCATTTTGACTATATTTCAGTTAGCTTTGAAGCATTGCTTAGTGAACACGGTGATAAATTTGTGGAACTAGATTCCCCCTTGAATAGAGGCTTAGCCTGTTTACTCCAATCGTTGCAGAGACGCGACGGCAGTGGTTCCCCTTCTGCGCCAGGGTTTCTCCTTCACTTCGGACTTCGGATGCCTCGCAGGGCTCGACGGTGCAACTAGGGGCCCCTGCAACGCCGAGCTTTGGCGTAGTGTTCGAAGACCAGGGCGGAGAAGAGACGCTGGCGCAGAAAGGGAATCTTTACTTTCGCATCTCCCGGACGATGAGAGTAAATGGGTTAAGCTTGTTTCCCGTTTTCGAGAGTTCTACTCAGCTGAAATTGCTTTACTGATGAATTCTGATCTTCCAGTTGCCAGCTGATCATAGCTGGAGAACCACAGAAGCTGTTAACTGTAATTGGCTATGATTTTGAAGAGATTTCTGAGTAGTTTTTTGTTCCAACTTCAACTTTTTGAAGCGCGATGTTTATAGATTGAGGTACAGAGGATTCTGTGTATTTGGATATGCAATACGTATTTAATTGTAATACTTAAATTCTTTTTCATTATATGCACGTTTAACAAAATTGCAGCATTAAAGAAATGTTTAAAAATGCATCACGTGCTTTTTCATTAGAGGAGTTTGGACTTTCAGTTTATCTATTTGGACTTCAATAGTTTCTTTGAAAAATGTCATAATCCAAAAGCAAGAGATGGAATAAAAACTAAGTTTGACAGTACCTTGAATACTCTACGAAGGGCGGGCGCAAGATTCTTTGCTGCTTAATGGTGGGTTGTATTTGTTGGATACTTACTGTATATTTAAAAATTCTTGACGATGGCTGAAGTTTCCAGAGAATTGATCGGTCAGTGTGTTTAGAAGTGTCCGAATATTGTGTAATATTTTCTTAATTCTGATGTATTATTCATAGTAACGTTCTTGACGACTCTAGTTCGGAACATTCTTCATCCAGGTTTTGCAATTCTATAATAGGGACCCAGAGCAAAGGAAAAGTTGGTAGTTGAAGGTCATTGAATGATCGTGAGAGTAGTTTCATTGTGGATATTGTACTTTGTGGTTGTGTGTACTTTTTATTGTGGATAACTTTCAAGATGGTTTTAGCTTGTGGTTTAATATCGTATTGGAACGGAAAGAATTGGGTTAATATGTGGAAGTCCACTGTGTGCTTCTATTAATGGTTCAGTCTTGGTTCTCAAATTACTAGGATGAATTTAGATACGAGACGATGAGAACTTTAATTTATAACTCGGTTCATGTAATCTGACCCGGATTCTTAACTATGCAGTTACTTTTAGTTTCTTTAATTTCTGCAGTGCTTGTGACGTTCATTTAATTCTATCATCTACAAGGACTTATTTAAACGAATAAAGGAGAGCTTGCATTAGCAGTAAATGGTTTATTGGAAATCGAACTGCTTTCTAGGATTATATCTGACTTTTTGTGCTCCAGCGTTTTCGATTCTTTGACACAATTTATTTTCTGCCGTTTCAATGTGTAACTAAAGTGGTTGGAAAACAAAAAGGGCATCTTCTTGAAATCGGAAATACTCTAGATCGTAGGCGATGGTTGTATTGGAGAAGGCCGGACTTGTTAAGTAGCCGGAATGCATATTTGTGGAGGATGTAGTACGCATGCCAGCTTTTCCTTTAAACTGAATTTTGTGGAGAGGTTGACTATTTAGTTTATGTTTATTGATTTGTAACAGTGTAGCAGATGGTCAAGTATAAACATGCTTCCGGTTTGTAAAAAGCACTAAATATCGCATCAATGAAAAATTCTGATGCTTCTTTAACTTGTATTTGCAATGTATAGGATGTGTCATTTGTAATTAACTACGCATTTTATGTGAATGAGACATTGTGGAGTTCCTAGGACATTCACCATGTCCCAAATTGAAAATTTTGTTTGAATTTTGGAAAAGTAAATCTGATGCTCTTAATAGCGGATTAGCAAAACAACAAAAAATGCTAATCTGAATGACTAAACCAGTCTGCAGTATTTAATCACTTTTCAGATTAAAAATCTATTCATGTAAATTTTCAACGTTGTTAATGTTTAATATTTACAAAAATATTCAGAATAGAAATATTAAACGAAGTCTATTCGAAGTTTTAATTAGATACGATGGAAAAAATACTCTGAAAACGTGCTTTTATTTAAAATGTCACAATTTAGCGAGTTGTAATAACTTTAAGACCATTTAGTGGAACCGTTTGCCTTGCAAAGCTCGAGTCGCAGCCCATCGAAAGATAATGGATGCTGAACTGTATTAAATGGCACGACTTATATATTTCACCCCTGCAAATTTACAATCATGTAGTCTGCTCAGCTTTAGTATGCAGGTAAAGAACAAGAGCTTTCTATTTGGAGCCAAACCCAGAGAAGTCCAGTCTGGAACCTCCCAGCACAGTGTCAACTGGAGAGCTCTACTACAAGATTAAGATTGTAAGATTTCAAACTTTTTGTCTCTTATGCATATTATGTAATGGCTTGCCTTTCAGGAGAAATTACTTGTCGCTCATCTGTGACAACTGTTTTTTTCTAAAAGAGTAGTTGGAGTTTACATTATGGTAGTTTTTGCATAAAGGTTTTCAGTGTCCAGTTATTCTTAACAAAATTAGTTCTCTACAGTGTGGTAGTGCTCGCGCACATTTCGAGCAGTTGTATAATTTTGAGTTTTGACTTAACGCACAGCTGTAATGTTGAAACATTTAATGTACAGACTACGAAATCTCACAAATCTAGAAATCCTGCATATTTAAGTGAATGTCGGTAATTTAATGCTCAGAACTATGTTTTGAATTCGGTCTGTAAAGTTGTATTCGCTGTCAAGCGTATCGTTTTTGAAATCCTTCCATTAAAGTAAAATGCTCAGAAGCACCACTAAAGTAATGTTGTATACAGCAACGCACACGAACCGGAACTTCTAGCATTTCAGATCTTGAGGAATGTTTAATTTTTCAGCTAAATTGCTATGATACATTTTAATGATGTCCATTGAGTAACTAAGAGTTCGAGCACACTGAGAGATGTAGCAGGAAAACTGATATTATCAGCTTTTACACAAGTTCAGCTTTTAAAAAAAAGTTTAAAGTGCTGAAAGGGGTAGCATTACATTACTATTATACAATTACCAATCTTTAATTATACTAACCCTTTCCTAAACTTACTAACATAATCTAATTACTTTCCTTATCTAGCTCTTTCAGTGCTTTAAACAAAGTTATTTAAATCATTACGGAGTTCACTATAAAGAAAAAGTAATCTTTCATTTAAAGATTACTTAAAATTTTTGGCATTTTAAACTAGATAAAATGCTGTAAATGATCGATTAAATATATAATATTGGTAAAACTTAAATGAACTACTTTAAACTTGCTGCAATTTTTACAATTTCTAGGACTACTTAAAATTGATACGAATCCCTCCTATTTAAATCTTGCTAATTTTCACCATGTAGAATGTGATTTTTCAAAGTTAAAAATGTTGTATTTGGCAAATTTGCTTGGAGGTATGAAATATATTTTAACAATCCTACTTAAGTTTCCTAGAATCGGTATTTTGAAATCGGGATGACTTCTGCAGGTCTGAATAAGCTTTTCACGAGTCCTTTTAAAAGTAGAAATGTCTGTGACATACAAATAATTAGGCGTCAAGTTACCTTTCTGGAGTAAAATCTTGTACAATCTGAAAACATCGTAGAATAGAAAACGACTGTCTATTCGTAGATTTAAATTTAAAAATGTTTTATAGCTCTTTGTGGTCTTGACTATGCTCTATTAATCTGATTTTGATATTTGTAGTTTCCAAGTCGGTGAAACCCAGCATCCTGAAGATTCTGTACCTGAGGATTTTTGAAGCTTACAGTTACCACGAATTGATTTAGTAGCTTTATAT